>JAMWET010003955.1:0-26246 GCA_024036415.1 Prochilodus magdalenae | reverse complement strand
AAGGTCAGCATCTGTGTTAATCGTTGGTATTCAATGTCAAAATCATAGGTTGTCAAAGCTGCAAGCCACCTATGACCCATAGTGTTGCTGTACTCAAAACATAGGTGAAAGGATTATTATCTGTCCTCACGGTGAAGCGGGCACCTTACAAGTAATCATGGAACTTACCCACTACTGCCCATTTCAGGGCTAAGAATTCTAAATGATGAATGTGATAATTCCTCTCAAAATTGCTCAATCCTCAGCCGGCGAAAGCGACAGGTTGCAGCCCTTTGGGATGTTCTTGATTCAGCACTGCTCCCAGGCCACGTAGGCCAGCGTCAATATGAAGGATGAATGGTTTGTCTGGGTCGGCAAAAGCCAGTATGGGGGCCTGTGTAAGACACTGTTTAATCTGCTCAAATGCCTTGGTGCAAGCTCCTGTCCATCTCTGTCCAAACGGTTCAGACATTTCTTCCTTTGTTCGGTTTTCTTTCTTTTCTTAAAGGAGCATAACCTCAAGTTAGGTCCGTCAGAGGCTTAATGATGGAGGAGTAACTGGCGATACAATGGTGACAGTGTCCACAGAACCCCAGAAATGACCTTAAGGACTTTATATCATAGGGCAGGGGCCAGTTGGTGACAGCTTCCACCTTTGAGGGATCGGTGGCTATGCCCTCGGCCGACACAATATGACCAACATACTTGACACGGGGCTGACAGAACTGACACTTATCCAGCGAGACTTTAAGTCCAGCTTCTTCTAGTCTGTCCAGCACCTTGAGGAGCCTATCCTCGTGTTCTTCTAAGGTTCTTCCAAAGACAATAAGATCGTCAAGGTACACTAGGACCTGAAGCAGGTTCATATCTCCAACCACCTTCTCCATAGGCCGTTGAAAAGTTGCAGGTGCCCCGGAAACACCTTGTGGCATTCTCTAGATTTGGTAGAATCCTAACAGACAAATGAATGCAGTCTTCAGCGACTGGAATCTGGTAATAACCACTCCTTAAATCAAGCACGAAGGGCTAGAGCAAAAGACCTTGATGGAGCACAAGTGAGTCAGAAGCCTCGACCAACAGAACACCTTTTACAGAGGGTTTGCGTAATGCTCACACTGCATTGTACACAGTCAGTGCTACTTGGGGGAATGCAAAGTGGTTCAGGCCCCTTCCAAATGATTTGACCCACAGCCTCATCTTGACCACGATACCCTACATCAGGAAGTGTCTTGGCAGTGAACGTTTTGTTTAAACCCAATGTCCAATCCATGGGCCTCCTTACAGAGTTGGGCCAACCTCCGAAACAGATTGGCATTTGTTCCATGTATTACTGGTGTCTGGTCTGGACTTCTTTGTCCTGAGCATACTAATGCCAACACAGAAATAGTTTCTTGTACTCCAACTAGTTCTTTGGGGAATTGTACATCCACCACAACATATCCCTTGTAAGGGTAGCTGGACTCGCTGAGACCCCATACAGCAAGGCCAATAGTGACCTGTGATCCACTATCTGGAAGTGCACTGCATGGTTTGCCATTCATTTTTATTTGCACAATGGGTGAGGGGCCTATAAGTCCACTGGGCACTGCTCTTTGACTGGCAACTTCCACAGCACTCTTTTTGGAAGAACAGTGTATTTTGTCTGATTTAGCAGCAGCCGCTTTACCAGTTTTCCCTTCTTTGAGCTTGCACAGAGAACCAAGTAATTTTTGAATTACCTTCTTCTCATTCTCTGGAGCATGGCATTTCAAGGCAATATTGACCATCTTCTCCGCACCTATAGCAGAAGTAATTAGCTGAGAAGTTGTGCTGCTGTCTCTTTTCTGCTGGTGTACAGTTAGTAGAGGTAGCCACTCGTAAAACTGCAGCGGATGCTCCTGATTCTTTCTTTTTCATATTACTTATGTCCTGCTATAGCTTCTTAAGTTGCTTTCCTAAAACTGTTAGCTCTGAAGGACTTTCGTTATCTGGAGATGCTTGGTACTTGAGGCTCACTCCCTCCCCTTCCATGGAGGAGCTTCATCCTGACTGTGCTGTAAGTTCCTTAAGCTGTGCTTTTACATCTTTGAGCTCTGCTCGCAAGCTTAGAATGACTGACTGATCAGACTCTGGGGTTTCAACAGTTTGCACTGGCCGCACTGCAGTGTTTACTTGTCGTCGTGAAGCCAGGTACTCTTCTTTGACTCGGATTTCACCAAGGAGTTCCAGAAAACTTGGAGGATTATTCTTCCTTTCCCTCAATCTCAGCTGAACCAGTAGGAGGTCAGAGGCCACTGCTCCCCGTAAGAGTTGCTCTACACGCACCCATCTGTACCACCTTGGTCAGCGATTTCTCTAATCGTCGCAAAAAGTCAGACAATGTCTCGCCAGATTTCTGTTGGAGAAGTCTGAAAGAGAAGTACACATCTTCTGCGGACTCATCAGATCCAAAAGCAGTATTTAATGCATCCAGGAAAGTCTTGGGGCTGCCCTCAGGCTCACTTGACCTCACAGACTTTATAACTTGCGGGCCCTTTAACGGTTTCCATAATTCTATGTTTTTTTCTCCTTTTCCGAGTACTCGCACTCCTCCACCATCACATATGCTTGCTCTAAGCAGGATTCTAAAGACTCATCTCCGGCAGGAGTTGGGACGACCCCAGAAAACACCCTGAGATCGCGGTAACTGTGACCTTTGAGTGAGACTGACCTGTTCTGACTCAGTAACTCAACCATCATTTGGACAATAGATTCTGTTGAGCTTGGGGGTTGAGTGGGTTGTGAGCACAAACCTTGGAGGTCATCCAAAGTTTTCCCTTCAGCCCTAAGTAGACCATTCAATTTTTTCAAAAAATCATCAGATTCAATGGGAGCTCGAATGGGAACAACGATCATCGAGCGTTCAGATCCATCCTCTAGTATGACCTCTGGCGGGACAAGCTTGCGATTTATCTTCTCCTTGCAGTCACACAGAATTGTCAAGCTCTGTGTTTTGGCATTAAACGATCTTCCTCGGACACGTACTCGGCCCCAACATGAGTACCTGAGTAGCCGAGAGTCTCTCTTAAAAACAAGGCTGTCCAATGCCACTGCAATTAGCCATGTCCTAATAACAGGACCTGCAAACCTGACTGTAGCTGTATGAGTTTAGACTCATCATTGTCATGTATGTAATGTGCCCTGAAACACACATGTATGAGTCCAGTGAAACAACAATGTTAGGCATATCATGCTTAAACATGTGCACCTATAATGTAACTTTTTGGTTTCATTAACGTAAAGGTAATAACTGTCTCTTCACAGTGCTTCATATATAAGGCCGTAGTGCTTTATATATAAGTGGATGTTCAGTAAGTTTGAATGACAAGTTCTGTAAATATTAATGTGCTGTATAATCTAGAAGAAGTAACTCGTTCTTTTTTACTTCCATTTATAGCCTGATAAAACAAAATATATAAAAGCATCCAGACCAGGACATTTTCCACTCTGCATAGATATGGCAGCAAGGGACAGTTCCACAATGGTTACTGGCTTGCCTTAGGCAGTTCTAGATCAAGCAGAGACATCTCACATGTGTCAAGGAAACTGTATAGTGTCACGGTGGGAGGCTTGTAGACTTGGAGGCAGGACGTAAGTGCAAAGTGGCTTTTAATCAAAAAAAAAAAAAAAAACATTTTGCACTTACGTCTTGCCTCCAAGTCTACAAGCCTCCCACCGTGACATATAGACACTCATCTGCAACAATAGTTGCACCCAGAAGGAAGTGTTGAATTGCAATGCTATCCGACGGAATATAAAGTATACCAGAAATAATAAATGATGATAGATTTAGACTGGGTGGGATGGGAATGGTAGGATATCCAAGTATTTGCAGTTTAACATTGATGGACACCATTCTGAAATTGTTCCACAGTTTCTAGATGCAGTTTCTCGCAGATTGGTGAACCTCTGCCCATCTTTGCTTGAGAGACTCTGCATCTCAATAAAAGGCTCTGTTTATACTTCATCATGTGACTTAGTAGCAAATTTCTCCTCCAGCTGTGTTATATTACTACGACCTTTCAGCTTTGTCTTTCCCTGTTCCAACCTTTATGACATGCGTTGCTGCCACCAAATTCTAAATGAGTTCATAATTTTTTTATTAAATGGTACAATGTCTCATTTCTAAACATCTGATATGTGTTCTATGCTCTTTTGTGAATGAAATGTGGGTCTGTGACATTCGCGAATTGTTGCCTTATGTTTTTATTTACATTAAATTACATTTTACACAGCATCCCAACTTTTTTTTTTTTTTTTTCGAATTGTGGACAAGGCCTACAAGGTTTTACATTTTTGTATTGGATTGTATTGTATTTTTATTTATTTATTTATTCATAGCTTTGATCTAATGTTTGAACTGGCGCAAGTTTTTGGGGCCCAGGGTCAAGCTCATTTCTCAGCAGAAAGGAGAGTGTGGTTCTCATCTTGGTAAATTCTGTCACGAAGAGGAACTGTATTTTAAGAAAGTGTCGTGACAGCTAAAAGTTTGTTCTCCATCATAAGCGACTAAACCATCAGTGACTACACCACCAGCTCTGCAAGAACTGGAGCAGCCCATAGCAGGTAAGTCATTCTCTTTTAAATATTAACCATATATAGTATATATATATATATATATATATATATATATATATATATATATATATATATATATATATTTACTTATATGAATGGATTTGTGTATAAAGCATACTATGTAAATAGACTTGCCTTGCCTATATGATGCCCAATGGCCATTTGGCACATATACACACAGAAATATACATCAATTAAAGAAATGTTTACGTTGTATTTCTGCATTAAGGACACAGGTTGGACAACATCAGCTTCTATGTTCATCTCTGCACAGCTGAATTTGACTCATAGGTTTATCTGATTCAGTCATTAGACTTCAACAGTACAGATTTCAGTAAATAGTGCAGTAATGCTGTAAAATTCACATTATATGATGTATATCATGTATATGTGGGTATATACAGTCATAAGCAGAAGTCCCCCAGCACCCCTGATCTAATCACATTCTTTGATGATTTTCTAAGTAAAAATAAAACACACTCTACAGAGAACACAATGCTGCACCTTTTAAAGGACAATTACTGCTTATTCACCGAATTTAAATAATTGATAAAATAGATGTGAAATAAAAAGTGAATTCTGCAACACCTACAGCACATTATATATTTATTATGTATTACGTTTTATGTTTATTATGTATTAATATTATATGTTTTCATTCTTTTTTTCAATGGTTAAATACAAACTACAAATAAAGCCCAACACTTAATTTACTTCCTTTCCTACCTGCTGACTTCTAATTACTTCACTTGCTGCTTTCCTACCAGTACTCTACACAGCTGCACTTGTCTGTGAGTCTTTAACAGACAGAATCAAGAGGCATCATGAGCTCAACCCCAGGAACACACAAATACACCACAAGTCGGACTATAGATTCATCATCTTGCAGTGATGCAATGTGTATTTTCTTTGCTGTAGCAAAACTGATCATCTTTATCATGGCTTTAAATTGAAGAAGTTGGTTATCACCACCTGGTACCTGAGTCTGGCCGTGTCTGACTTCATATTCTGCTCTACTTTGCCCTTCTATGTCATCCATAAGGTCACTAATAACTGGCCCTTTGGGCTCTTCATGTGCAAGTTTAATTACTTCATCATGTGGCTCAACATGTACAGCAGCATCTTCCTCCTCACCATCATCAGTGTGGACCGCTGTGTGGTGGTTATGTTTCCAGTGTGGGCTCAGAACCAGCGCACTGTAAGAAGAGCCTCTGTGATAGTCATGGTAGCTTGGATTATCGCAGCAGCACTTAGTACACCATCACTTGTTTTGAAAAGCATTCATCAAAATGATTATGAGCAGAAAGCCAAGTGTAAAGGGGAAAATCACTTTGCTACTGTCGTATGTCGGTTCATTTTTACATTTGTGATCCCGTTTCTGATCATGTTCATCTGTTATGTTGTCATCATGAGAAAGCTGTCCAATCAGATGTTAAAGTCAAGAAAGCCAATCAAGATCATGACACTGCTGACTGTTATGTTCTTGATCTGCTGGCTGCCACATCACACTGTTTTTCTGATTAGGCTATTCATGAAAAAAAATAATGTACTGGTAATTATTAGGAAACTTACTTTCATTCTCGCCAGTGTAAACAGCTGTCTGAACCCGTTTCTTTATGCCTTCATGGGAAAGGACATTAGGGAACAATGGTACGCTCCTCAGTCGATGATTGAGAATGCATTTAAGGAGGAGCAGGACCAGGACACTACCAGAGGGTCACTTACCCTGACCTCTTGGGAAAAAATACAAGCTCTCTCTTTTCCTCATTTAAAATAATGATGGAAATAACTGGATTCATACGGAACTGTTAACAGTAAATGTTGGAGCCAAAGTGCTTTGAACAAGTATCTATAGCTTAATGGGGCATAGTAGCAATTTCATAAACAGAGACTGATCGTTGTCAAGTCGTTGTGTAATACATTATATTGAAATGGATGACACAGATGAAGCTGTTTGTTTATCTAGAAGTGAAACACACAGGATGCCTTTCTTTGCTATTAGATTTGTTATAGTATTTTTGGGTCTATTGTCACTTTAATATAGCGAAGTGCGTGCGCTTATGCTTGACTGCTAGTCTGGTTTTGTGGGGTAGTGCAGGAGCTTTGCCCTCAGAGCTATAGAAGTTTTTTTGACCGTGTCCTCGGTTCATTAAAAATCATATTGGTTCATAAAATATTACATCATATAAACATTATTTCAAAAATATCTGAATAATCTGCTGAATGCAAAAAGAGACCCATAACCTTGGTTACTTATATGTCTACCTGTAATAAAAAACACATATTGAAAGAACTTTTCTCTGCTTCTGTTTCAGTAATTTTTTATTAAATGTAGGCAGATATAGGCAATATTTATTGAGCTACACATACAGAAGCAGTGTCTCTCAGTATGGCAAGCACAACATGCCTGTCATGAACAAAGAACCCGGACCGACACGTGCGAAGCTAAAAGTCAAACAGGCTTCATTGAACAATTGGACAGTTGAACAAAGCAGCAAAACATGACCAGACATGAAGAGGAGAGCGAGATACGGAGTCAGGAACAGGCAAAAGTCATTACCAGAAGAGGCAGTCAGCAGAGACACCAGAATACATGGGTGAAACTGAGAAAATAGTCAGAGAACAAACAGAGATCAAAAGCCAGGAGTAAAACAGGATCAAAGCCAAGGGGGACAAAGAGAGATCGAAAGTCAGAGAAGAAAATGAGGTCAGAACCAAAATGGACATAACAGTAAGAACACTCAGGATTGCAAACTAAGCATTTGGCAAAACTTCACAATGAGACAGTGTTTGAATGGGGTTTTAAAGCAGGGACAATACATGGACACCAGGTGAATCTAATATTCTGGACAGTTGGAACAGGACTGATTGGGTGACAGGGAACACGTGAGTGTGACATCATAGAGTGATGCCCTCTGGGAAGTTTAGTCCAGAGGAGCGGCTGAGCCTAGAAAACGTGACAATGCCAGACATTTTGTAAAGGTTCCTAATGGTGTCCTGTGATAATCCATCCCAAGCATCTTAAATATTCTCGTACAGCTCTGGCAGATTGTGTGGTCGGAGTGGAGGTGAAGTGACACCAGACCTTCTGGAGGTGTGACACGTGACAACAAACCGCTTATCTTGGCGTTGTACACACTGCGTCCCCACTGGGCTGTCTCCACCAAGGCAAAAGCGAGACTCGTCACTGAAGATGACCTGCAGTCTTTCTGAGTCACTCTATGACAGTCTGGCACGACACCATTGCAGTTGGTGATGTAGACATCATACCTGTAATGTCTCCCGTTTTGGCCGGGAAACTATCGTATTTTACCACACTTTCCCGCCATCCCCCCGTATCAGTATTTTCCCGTAAATTTCCTGTATACAATTATAATTTTAAAAAACATTCCTGTGCCTCTCCAAACTGAAATGTCACTAACCTTGCGAGAACTGCCGGTTCTCTACTGGTCCAGAGTTATGCATTCTGTAGGGTTTGTAACTACGATTTTAGTGTCTCTCAAGGGAGACGGAGCGATGTCAGTCAGCATGAAAAATCCGCCAAGCACAAGCGCCAGCTAGAAGCACAGAAACATGCCCAGGCGATGTTCGCATTTGTGACTAGCAATACCACAGAGGCAAACCAAATCCAAAAATGCAGAGGTTAAAATGGCAATGCTAGGGGCCCTGTTCCCTAAGGTGAGCTTGAGTGAGGATAGGCTGAGACAGGAACCCATTGACTACCAGGTGACAGGTAGCAAGCAACTCCCACAAGAAGACAAAATTGACAGGTTCTGGGGCCTGATAGGAAAGGATGTGAGGTTCAGTGAGCTGCCAAGACTAATGAAAGCTTTACTATACATTCCCCACAGCAATGCCAATTCTGAAACAGTGTTTAGAGAAAGAAAGATTATTTCTAGGATGTCATTAGACCACAGCACTGTTTGTGCTTTACTCTCATGTAAAATCAACCACACTGGCCCAGCCCACAAATACACAAATGTGCTTCAATTCCCTTTTGTGTTTTCATTTAGGCTGTATTATAAGAATTACATATTTAGGAATGCCCACAGCATTTCAGTGTCAACAAAAGTAGGCCTATGAGATTCTGATCATCTAATTGTAGTTTGTAAGTGGTTCACATGTGGTTATTTTAGATTTCTTGTAAACCTGTCTTAAAATGTAAGGGATACTGAACCTCGGTTGGGCTGGTGGGGCGGCTAGAAGCACGCAGGGGAAAATTTCCCTTATTTTTAAATCCAAAACTTGACAGGCATGATTGACATGGTGTTAAGGGCAGTCATTGTAATGGTCTGGGTGGGACAAGCATGAAACTTGTATCATTTGCATGCCTCCAGTTTCATTCCAGTTGGCTGATTCCTTCTGGGTGGTGCTTTTTTTGATGATGAGTGTATGTACATACACTGCTAAAAAAAATAAAGGGAACACTAGAGTATAGTATCAACTCAGTTCAACTTCAGGGATATTGATCTGGTCAGTTAAGTAATAGGGAGGGCCGTTAATCAGTTTCAGCTGCTTTGGTGTTAATGAAATTAACAACAGGTGCAGTAGACGAGCAACAATGAGACACCCCCCAAAACAGGAATGGTTTAAAAGGACGAGGTCACTGACATTTTGTACCCCCTCATCCTTTCCCACTGATTTTTCACTAGTTCTGCAGTTGACTTGTGTCAGCGTCACTACTAGTACCATGGTGCGGTACCTGGACCCTACAGAGGTTGCACAGGTAGTCCAACTACTGAAGGATGGCGCATCAATATGTGCCATTGCCACAAGTTTTGCTGTGTCTCCCAGCACAGTCTTAAGAGTACGGTGGAGATTCCAGGAGACAGGTAATTACTCTAAGAGAGCTGGACAAGGCTGTAGAAGGTCCTTAACCCCTCAGCAGGACCGTTATCTGCTCCTTTGTGCTAGGAGGAGCACTGAGCACTGCCAGAGCCCTACTGCTGTGAATGTGTCTGACCAAACAATCAGAAACATGCCTCATGAGGGCGGCCTGAGGGCCCGATGTCCTGTAGTGGGCCCTGTGCTCACTGGCCAGCACCGTAGAGCTTGATTGGCATTTGCCCTAGAACCCCAGAATTGGCAGATCCTCCACAGGCGCCTTGTGCTTTTCACAGATGAAAGCAGGTTTTACATGAGCACATGTGACAGACTCTGGAGACGCCGTGGAGAATGTTATGCCGCCTGCAACATCATGCAGCATGACCGGTTTGGTGGTGGGTCAGTGATGGTCTGGGTAGGCATATCCCTGGAAGGACGCACAGACCTCTACAGGGTAGACAATGGCACCCTGACTGCTATTAGGCATTGGGATGAAATCCTCTGACCCCTTGTCAGACCCTACGCTGGCACAGTGGGTCCTGGGTTCTTCCTGGTGCACAACAATGCCCGGCCTCATGTGGCAAGAGTACGCAGGAAGTTCTTGGAGAATGAAGGAATTGATATCATTGACTGGCCCACCGGCTCGCCTGAGCTAAATCCAATAGAACACCTCTGGGACATTATGTTTCGGTCCATCCGACGCCACCAGGTTGCACTTCAGACTGTCCAGAAGCTCAGTGATGCCCTGGTCCAGATCTGGGAGAAAATCCCCCAGGACACCATCCGTCATCTCATTAGGAGCATGTGGGGACCATACAAACTACTGAGTACCATTTTGAGTTGCTGCAATGGAATTTGGGTTAAATGGACGAGCCTGCTGCATCATTTTTTCGCTTTGATTTTCAGGCTGTCTTTGAATTCAACTCTCTGTACGGTGATCATTTTCATTTCCATCAAACGATGTGGCATCCTTTCATTTCTAACATTACCCAGTTTATATGAGGAAAGACATTCTGCATGATTTTTTTCCCATTGAAATCTGATATGTTTTCAAAGTGTTCCCTTTATTTTTTTAAGCAGTGTATTATAATTACAAAAATAAGAAAAAATTACTTAAGATAAGATACAGGAGTAGTGTTTTTTTTTTTTTTACATACAAAATATAGACATTTTTTATTGATTATTTTTGTCAGAAATCTCCTTTTACTGAAAGTCTTATTTTGTTCTGCATGCTACAAAAGTATATTAGTAAAATATCCAGTCCCATTTTATATGGTCTGAGTGCCAGCTGGGATTGCCCTACCTGCAGTCCAGAACTCTCTCCCAGTGAAAACCCAGTGTCTAATTAAACATAAATTACAACAAGGTCCTATATGACAGCAACACTCTATAGAGCTGTAATTAGGATGTCTTTTTGGTTTTTTGTTGTCACACGTCACACTTCCACAAAGCCTGGTGCCACAACACCTTCACCCCTACGGCACAATCTGAAGAAACTGTGTGAGAATAGCACTGCAATCCAACACTTTCTTCTGAGTGTTAGAAAAGCAGCATTTCCTGTTCAGACACAGTGTAGGTAGTTCACCCTATTTCATGTGTGATTACACAATCCTACATAATATAAAAATATGTGGTAGCACTTTACAGATCGGTAAAGACTAGGTAATGATATGGTTATTTTTACAGTAGTAAATTGTATTTAATCATTATTTCCTAGTTGTTGATATTAAATAATTAATCAGAAATTGTACTGGGATTTAAAAAGGCCATAATGGAATGGCAAAATAATGGTAACAAGTTGTACTTACCTAAAAATAACGTGCTAATTTTAGAATTCTTTATGGATACTAAGTGAGATTTTGTAGTGGTAACAAGGCAGGAATGTAATTGAAACACAATGATAACAAGTTGTACTTTCCTAAACATTAATAAACACTCATTTATTTGTACATTCCTAAATAAATTGCTAAATTGTTAAATTTACGTCATTATTAAATTTGTCATTGTCATTGTATCAGTATTTAGTAATACAATGACAAAAATGTGGTTTTACCTAAATTTACTTAAAATGACTCACTTATTTTATAGCTGCTAACAAACGAGACAATAATAACTGAGTACATGTAGTGTACAAGTGCACATACCCAGGAATAGATGAGACAATGACCATAAAGAACTATAAAATAAGCAGATCATTTTTAGGTAAGTATAACTTATCATTATTTTACCATTCCATAATGGCCTTGTTAACACACACTACAATTTCTAAATTCCTAAACACCATTTTCCTAGTAACAACTAGGAAAATGGCATTTAGTTAATGATTAAATACAGTTTGTTACCATAAAATTATTATATCATTGCCCACTTATTACTGATCTGTAAAGTGCTACTAAATACGCTGTTAAAATAATTAATATACTTTTGTGTACTTAAACTAAAGATGATACCCCTCCATTTATATAAGGTCTACTGCAGTAATGAATCTGCACAAACACAGTACCAGTATTTACACTGCAGATCTGATAAATATGAGAGCATGAATTTGCTACAAGATGTGCTCTTTATTAAACATATAGCAGAAAAGTTACATTCAGACACCAGAATCCATGTGTTAGGTAATCACTAGCTACACACTTCACTCTAGGGTGACCAACCCCCAACACACCCACACAATACTCCACATCCTGACAAAGACTAAGACATCACTAAACACAACAACACTAAACAACCTACACTGCCCTTTTCTCTGGTATATGGTGGAGTATGGGAAATGAAGCAGCATTGAGTTAATCTGTACAACCATGACTTACACAATACACTGGTCAACACGGCAAGACCAACTTTACAGCATGATTCATTTCAGCTGACAACTCAAAGTTGATTACACAGTGTAAGCAGTGCCACAAAAGAGAAGTGGCTACATACGCTAGTAATCATGTTAGTTACAGTCTTTCCCACACACTTACTGCACCAAGCTTTCTTTCTGTACTACAGTCATATTATAGAAACTACAAGGTTGTTAAATTTACATGCATGTTTAGTAGCTATAATTACAAGAAGCAAAAATCAAATCTGTTTAACAGTCTTCCTCACTGACGAGAATACAGCTCAATGCTAATCCTGGATAGCAGCCTAGGCTAGCTTAAACTGGCTAAAAGTACAATGACCAAGAATCATCATATGTTTCATCTAGTTAACCTCTTTCCCTCCAGTTCCATATAAGTATGACACAGAGAAATACACAGTACTTTTAGGACGTAATAGGGACCATTACTGAGTAATATTTGAATAATAATAATAATAATAATAATAATAATAATAAGAATAATAACCACATTCTGCATATTCTACAGCAGCAAGGTTCAGTGGTACAAGAGACTGAGCGCTAAACTAGCCCGTCTGCAGTGCATCACCTATTGAAAATCCTGGGTGAATTTTATGCTTACAGAGTGTTGGAAGCGTAAGGCCATGGTAAACCTGAAAGGAGATGTAACACAATGGTAACCTGCCCCTGCTCCAACTTTTTCCAAATGTACCCCGTTTTCAAATTTTACTGGCAAAACATTCTTTTTTTTGTTTTTTTCAACATTCAGCACTATCCAGGTATACTGCATACCGCATACTACTTTTAGGCAGATTTCAGATTTACAAATGTTATTCCAGTTATCCGAGGAGAAAAAGCTTTAGCTTGGCATTCACTGACAAAAAAATAACTACAGAAGTCCAGTTTAAAGACACCAATAACTATGATCTACTTCATCAGGCCTAACAACATCTTTTAATCTTAAATGTACTTTATCTCTTGTAGATTGCCAGATTAGCCACTGAATAGATTCAATTATATACCACCATCAACATACTAAATGTAACTAAATGTGACATTAACACAGTTATCTAATTTAACATTTGGGGGATCAACTCATTTAAAAGAATATAGTTACTAACTGACCACAGCGGGAGCAAGCTGTGTGGAGGTGTCAAATTTATGCTCCGTTGTGGGGTCCATAACCTATTCACATACCTCCCATCTTTGTTGAAACCACTACTAGCCTTACAACGTTAGGCTAGCTCTGGTTAAGGTTTAGGTAAGTCTTCAAGAGCTCCGGCACAACTCTACAGTTTTTTGTGTTTTACTGTCTTATTTCGTAGTGTTTTCGTACAAACCGCCGTTGGGGTCATCCAATATGATCAACAAACTCTTCTGGACATCCGATCATCGCTGGGAAGGGACTTTTTGAAGTCGAGCAGTCACTCACGCACGGACCTTTCACGACCCTTCTGCTTCCTAGTATCCTGCTCGCGAATGTTCAATCACTTGAGAACAAAATAGACGAGCTGAACACACGGATCAGGTTTCAGCGTGACATCAAGAACTGCTGCTTTTTAGAGCTCACAGCAGCACCAAACACAGGCATCACACCGGCTGGCTTCTCCATCTACCGCCAAGACAAACGCTGGGCAGAGGCGGTGCGGGCTGTGTGATGGTGAGCTCTCGATGGGGATCCGATGTAGCGGTTCTAGCCAGTCACTGCTCTTCAGATATTGAACTCATAACAGTCAAAGTTCAACCCTATTTTCTACCCAGAGACTTCAGCTCGGTCATCCTCACTACAGTCTACATCCCACCTTAAGCAGACAAGTCACGTGCATTTAAGGCCATGTATGAGACCATCAACAGACTGGAGAACTCTCACCCAGAGGCTGTTTTTATTGTGGCTGGGGATTCTAACAGAAAATGGTTCTGCCCAAATACTACCAGCACAATAAATCCCACACTCGAGGAGATTCTTGATCACTGATACACTGCACTTAAGGACAGTTGCTCAGGAGACAGATCTAAGATGCCCTGTCTCTGCACTTTCACTGACTACAAAGGTGATGTGATCTGAGATACGGCGTTGTCCTCCTCACTTGCAGATGAGCTAAATGCACATTATGCTCGTTTTGAGGCAAACAACACGAAACTCCCAGTAGGTCAGGAGAGCTGCGCTCCATCCATTTCTGGGTCTGAGGTGGTCAGATCCTTCAAGGACGTTAACCCACGCAAAGCACCTGGTCCTGGTGGCATCCACAGTCGGAGCGCAGAGCATGTGCCATCCAGCTGGCTGAGGTTTTCACTGATATCTGTGACCTCTTGCTAAGACTGTCAGTGAATTCCACATGCTTCACAAGAACCTCTATGACTACCGCCCTGTTGCACTGACATCAACAGCTATAAAGTTCTTCGAGCGGCTGATCAAAACCCACATCTGTTCCTCACTTCCAGCCACCATGAACCCTCACCAATTTGCATAGCGCTCCAACAGATCCACAGATGATGCAATTGCCCTCACACGCTTGGACAGAAAGAACACATACTGTATGTTTATTATGTATTAATATTATGTGTTTTTATTAATTTTTTTTCAATGGTTAACTACATAACTACACAAAAAAACTAACTTCTAATTACTTCACTTGCTGCTTTCTTACCAGTACTCTACACAGCTGCTAGTCTTTAACAGACAGAACCAAGAGGCATCATGAACTCAGTGACACGAATACAGAACTACACCACAAGTCAGACTACAGATTCATCATACTGCAATGATGCGCTGTGTATTTTCTATGCTGTAGCAAAACTGAGAGGGGAGTTGCTGAAAATGGTCTGGTGATCTGGATTGCTTGGTGTAAGATGTAGAAGTCTGTCAGCACTACCTGGTACCTGAGCCTCGCCGTGTCCGACTTCACAAATATATAGTTTGTTAAGCAGCGTTGGTAATTTTCCTGATTTACCTTTATAAAGCATTGATTGTTTGGATGAAAAAAGTCTGTTAAATATATCATATAGGGGACAAACACAGAAAGTGTGCAATAATTGGTTAAACAAAAGAAGGCAGGTGCATAAATTTGGGCACTGTTGTCATTTTATTGGTTTCAAAACCTTTAGAACTAATTATTGTAACTCAAATTTGGTTTGGTAAGTTCAGTGACCCTTGACCTCCATACACAGGTGACTCCAATTTTGAGAAGGGTATTTAAGGGGGGCAATTGTAAGTTTTGCCCCCCTTAATCCTCTCTGAAGAGTCGCAGCATGGGAGTCTCAAAACAACTTACAAATGATCTGAAAACAAAGTTAGTTCACCGTCATGGTTTACGGGAAGGATATAGAAAGCTATCTCAGAGATTTCAGCTTTCAGTCTCCACTGTGAGAAACATTGTGAGAAAATGGAAGACCACAGGCACAGTTCAAATCAAGGCTCGAAATGGCAGACCAAGAAAAATCTCAAATAAACAGAAGCGAAGGATGTTGAGAACAGTCAGAGTCAACCCACAGACCAGCACCAAAAACATACAACATGATCTTGCTGCTGATGGAGTCACTGTGCATCGTTCAACTATTCGGCGCAATTTACACAAGGAGATACTGTATGGGAGAGTGATGCAGAGGAAGCCTTTTCTCACAAACAGAGCCGCTTGAGGTATGCTAAAGCACATTTGGACAAGCCAGCTTCATTTTGGAATAAGGTGCTGTGGACTAAAATAGTTTCACTATTATTTTATGCACGGAGGAAAAAGAACACAGCACTCCAAAAAAAAACCCTGCTACCTACAGTAAAATTTGGTGGTGGTTCCAGCATGCTGTGGCGCTGTGTGGCCAGTACAGGGACTGGGAATCTTGTTAAAGTTGAGGGACGCATGGATTCCAATCAATATCTATAGCTGAAGCTGCGCTGGGGCTGGATCTTCCAACAAGACAACGACCCTAAACACTGCTCAAAATCTACTAATGCATTCATGCAGAGGAACAAGTACAACGTTTTGAAATGGCCATCTCAGTTCCCAGACCTGAATATTATTGAAAATCTGTGGTGTCACTTAAAAAGAGCTGTCCATGCTCGGAAACCATCAAACCTGAACGAACTAGAGATGTTTTGTAAAGAAGAATGGTCTAAAATACCTTCAGTCACAATCCAGACTCTCATTAGAAGCTATAGGAAGCGTTTAGAGGCTGTTATTTCTGCGAAAGGAGGATCTACTGAATATTGAGTTAATGTTTTTTTTTTTGGTTAGGCAATTATTGTACACTTTCTGTAAATCATATAAACTTCATTTCACTTCTCAAATATCACTGTGTTTGTCACCTATATGATATATTTATCAGAATCTTTTTATCCAAACAATCAATTCAGTATCTCAATTCAGTATCTCAGAAAATTTGAATATCTCTTAAGACCAATAAAAATAAGGATTTTTAGAAATGTTGGCCAACTGAAAAGTATGAACATGAAAAATATGAGCATGTACAGCACTCAATACTTAGTTGGGGCTCCTTTTGCCTGGATTACTGCAGAAATGTGCCATGGCATGGAGTCGATCAGCCTGTGGCACTGCTCAGGTGTTATGAGAGCCCAATTTGCTCTGATAGTGACAGCTCGTCTGCATTGTTGGGTCCGGTGTATCGCATCTTCCTCTTCACAACACCCCATAGATTTTCTGTGGGGTTAAGGTCAGGCTAGTTTCAATTAAGAACAGGGATACCATGGTCCTTAAACCAGGTACTGGTAGCTTTGGCACTGTGTGCAGGTGCCAAGTCCTGTTGAAAAATGAAATCTGTATCTCCATGAAGTTGGTCAGCACCAGGAAGCATGAGGTGCTCTAAAACTTCCTGGTAGATGGCTGCGTTGACCTTGGACCTCAGAAAACACAGTGGACCAACACCAGCAGATGACACGGCACCCCCAAACCATCACTGACTGTGGAAACTTTACACTGGACCTCAAGCAGCGTGCATTCTGTGCCTCGCCTCTCTTCCTCCAGACTCTGGGACCTTGATTTTCAAAGGAAATGCAAAATTTGCTTTCATCAGAGAACAGAACCTTGGACCACTCAGCAGCAGTCCAGTCCTTTTTGTCTTTAGCCCAGGCGAGACGCTTCAGACACTGTCTCTTGTTCAAGAGTGGCTTGACACAAGGAATGCGACAGCTGAAACCCATGTCTTGCATACGTCTGTGCGTGGTGGTTCTTGAAGCACTGACTCCAGCTGCAGTCCACACTTTGTGAATCTCCCCCACATTTTTGAATGTGTTTGGTTCCACACTCCTCTCCAGGGTGCGGTTTTCTCTATTGCTTGTACACTTTTTTCTAACACATCTTTTCCTTCCCTTCGCCTCTCTATTAATGTGCTTGGACACAGAGCTCTGTGAACAGCCAGCCTCTTTAGCAATGACCTTTTGTGTCTTGCCCTCCTTGTGCAAGGTGTCAATGGCTGTCTTTTGGACAACTGTCAAGTCAGCAGTCTTCCCCATGATTGTGTAGCCTACAGAACTAGACTGAGAGACCATTTAAAGGCATTTGCAGGTGTTTTGAATTAATTAGCTGATTAGAGTGTGGCACCAGGTGTCCTCAATATTGAACCTTTTCACAATATTCTAATTTTCTGAGATACTGAATTTGGGGTTTTCATTTGTTGTCAGTTATAATCATCAAAATAAAAGAAATAAACACTTGAATATATCAGTCTGTGTTTATTGAATAAATAGAATATAATTTTAGTGATGAATGTATATTTTTAGAGTTTATTTTATATGATAAGAGAAATCAGATTTGTCTCCACATTTGTCATATCACTCATATATTTTACAATAAATTTCATATGCTATGAACATTCAAAATAAGAAAGAAAGAAAAGAATGTGTGCTACAGAATTTTTTATGTAAATAACTATAAAATTACTGTATGTGTTCTACATGATTCATAATTTTTTTTCCATATATGTATACATTATATATATGTATGTGTGTGTATCTGCGTGTGTGTTCGCATGTGTCTGTGCTCTAATCAATCATAGACAGGAAACAGTCTGTGTCTGTATGTCATAGTCATATGTCATGTAGTCATTCAGTTATCCAGTTTGTGCTTGCTACAGTAACACATGTATTCCACATTTGTGTTCCACATGTTGCCCCTGGCACCAAACCTGCAAACAAATGCCCATGAAAAATGTCATGAAACTACTACAAAGCATATTTCATTACATATTATGCATTGACTGAGTTCTTAGACTAAACGCTAGGTGGCGCACTCAGGTGCCATCTTATTCTGTGTTTGCCTACCTATAACAGCCTGCCTAATTTTAAGAAGGACATTCTTGGCTGAGGTATTCAAAGCTAAAGTTATTCACATTATTCTTTTATATCTTGACATTTTCTATTCCACCTTAAATGCTGCAGGACTTGCAGGTGTTGTGAATTCGAAGAAGATGTTATGGAGTGTTGTTGTTGAAGACATGGCTCTGATATACTGTCTTGGTAGAATAGATCATTTTTATTTCAGACAGCATTCAAGCAACGTTGTTTGTGTGGAACACCATGTCCAATGTGGTGACCTCCCTCCAGTACAGTTCTTCCCATTTATATAGGCTGGACATTGTACGTACATACAGACATACAAATCCCCTATAAGGAATGGCAGCTCCTCTGATAACTCCTCAGGAATAGAAACACGTTATCTCAACCACATACCATACCCATAAAGAGAAACTGGTGAACCTACAGATCCCTACGCATATACAGTAATAGAGTTTACATCTATTTACAAATAGATGTAGATGTGAGGCCCAGACACCTCACTTGCATGTGCCAAATCTGTGGGCCTTTTTAATAGACAATTTGAAGAAGAAATTTTCCGCCTCATATTTTCAGCCACCTCTAACCCTCTGACTGCCCCTCTGTGCCCATTGCTGACGATCCCCAAACCTTCTGTTAACACGTGCTTTGGGGATCAGATCAGGTTCTCAGCTGTTATTTTGTCTTAAGCAGATTTAGGTGCATTGATTAGCTTTTAGTTTCACACAAATTCAAATCATTTTTCTATTTTTTCATCATTAGATTTTCAACTTCTAACGTCTTACAGGTATTACCATGCAAACATTATGTACCGGCAAAGTGACAATATACAACACAGCCCTGAGCTCCAGCCTTCTAGAGTTTGACAGTAGAACAGTACCAGGAAGTAAGATGTTATGCTGAGGATAATGCAGATCCAGTTTCAGCTTAAATATGTGACTCAAGGCTGTCCAATTACACTGCTGACTCATGAACTAAGCAGGCAATTAGCCATGTCCTAATAACAAGACCTGCAAACCTGACTGTAGCTGTATGAGTTTAGATTCATCATTATCATGTATGTAATGTGCCCTGAAACACACGCGTATGAGTCCAGTGAAACAACGTTAGGCATATCACGCTTAAACATGTGCACTTATAATGTGACTGTTTGGTTCCATTAACGTAAAGGTAATAACTGTCTCTCCACAGTGCTTCATATATAATTCTGTAGTGCTTTATATATATAAGTGGATGTTCAGTAAGTTTAAATGACCAGTTCTGTAAATATTAATGTGCTGCATAATCTAGAAGAAGTAACTTGCTCTTATTTACTTCCATTTATAGTCTGATATAAAAGCATCCAGACCAGGACATGTTCCACTCTGCATAGATATAGCAGCAAGGGACAGTTCCACAATGGTTACTGGAATGCCTTAGCCTGTTCTAGATCAAGCAGAGACATCTCACGTGTGTCAAAGAAACTGTATAGACACTCATCTTCAAAAAATAGTTGCACCCCGAAGGAAGTATCGAATTGTAATGCTCTATAAGAGAGACTCTGCATCTCAAAAAAAGGCTCTGTTTATACTTCATCAAGTGACTTAGAAGCAAATTTCTCCTCCGGCTGTGTTCTATTACTACGACCTTTCAGCTTTTTGTTTCCCCTGTTCATACAAAAGGGTTTTACAATTTTGTATTGGATTGCACAAGTTTTTTGGGCCCAGGGTCAAGTAAATCTACCACTGCATAGCATGCCTCTGGTATTGCTGTGCTCATTTCTCAGCAGAAAGCAGAGTGTGGGTATCATCTTGGTAAAGTCTGTCACGAAGAGGAACTGTATTTTAAGAAAGTGTTGTGATAGCTGAAAGTTTGTTCTAAAACCATCTAAACCATCAGTGACTACACTATCAGCCCTGCAAGAACTGGAGCAACCCGTAGCAGGTAAGTCATTCTCTTTTAAATATTAACCATATTTAGCTTTTACTTATATAAATAGATTTGTGTATAAAGCGTGCTATGTAAATAGACTTGCCTCGCCTATATGATGCCCAATGGCCAATTACAGTAGTGATAATATTGGGCATGTATACACACAGAAATATACATAAATTAATGAGATGTTTATGTTATTTCTGCATTAAGGACACAGGTTGGACAACATCAGCTGCTATGTTCATCTCTGCACAGTTGAATTTGACTCATAGGTTTATCTGAATCAGTCATTAGACTTCAGCAGTACAGATTTCAGTAAATAGTGCAGTAATGCTGTAAAATTCACATTATATGACTGTATATGTGGGTATATAGAGTCATATGCAGAAGTCCCCCAGCACCCCTGATCTAATCACATTCTTTGATGATTTTCTAAGTAAAAATAAAACACAGTCTACAGAGAACACAATGCTGCACCTTTTAAAGGACAATTACTGCTTATTCACCGAATTTAAATAATTGATAAAATAGATGTGAAATAAAAAGTGAACTGTGCAAAACTTACAGCACATTATATTTTATATTATTAGGGTCCTAGCACATAGTATTGTATTTTTATTGTATTTTATTGTATTTGTTAGGATTTTTCTTCTTCTTCTTCTTCTTCTTCTTCTTCTTCTTTTCCTCGGCTGAAACGCATTGTAGAGCAAAGACGGTTTGGCCTATAACTCCTAAACCAAAATTTTGCCACACAAAATGACATTTTTCCAGTTTCCTTGGGTCAAAACCAATCACTTTGCCATTTGGACCATTAAGCTCCGCCTACTTAGATCTTTTTCTAATTAGCATAATATGCAAAACCTACTTTTGTGAACTAGTCCTAGGGTTTAAGCCCAAAAATTCTGAAAAAAATCTCAAAAAATTCTCCAGACACTGAATCTCAAAATATCAAAAACATGTCGACTTTTCTAAACAAAATGGCCACCATCGGCAAATGAACCCTTTTGAGAAAATACTTAATTAATAAACAATTCTGTATTCATGCTTCACCCAAAAAATTTGAAACTTTGGAATTTCGTTCAGGACATGATTCTGAGGTGGCCTATTGATTTTGGTGCATTTACATCTATAGGCAGCGCTATAAAGGCTACATAACTGTTTCTCAGCAACCGTAAGGCCGATCAAGCTGAAAGTTTGCACGCTTCATCTTTGACACAGTCTATAAGTGAATCTTTAAGGACGATTTGATACATCAAAATTTATGGACGCCATTAGCCAATCAGCTTTCAGCAGGCATTTGACAGGCTTAACATTAACCAATCAGCATGAAACGTGACTGGTATATGTTTGGAGGCACTT
This sequence comes from Prochilodus magdalenae, assembly GCA_024036415.1. Lineage (NCBI taxonomy): Eukaryota > Metazoa > Chordata > Actinopteri > Characiformes > Prochilodontidae > Prochilodus > Prochilodus magdalenae. The sequence continues at coordinate 4,464 of JAMWET010003955.1, read as the reverse complement.
TGTAACAGCCAGCAAAATTTCAAAGGATTTAGCCACTAGGTGACGCTATTTTGGAAAATCGAGTATATCTCGAACAAATTTCAACCTAATCTCAAACAAATGCATTTGCATCATGCACTGGTGTATTGCAAACAACTTTGTAAATACAATTGTGTAAAAAAAAAAAAAAGTATAATTATTTTTTAATCTTTAACAGTTTAAAAATGCTACTTTTCAAACTAGTCCCTGGATTTTGATCATAGCCATTCCAAACTGGTCTTAAAATACTCTGTGGAGTCTCTAGGTAAATAATTATCAAAAAAAAGTTAGCTTTTGTGCTTAACGTGGCTTCTATAAATCAACAAATCACTTCGGCCATGGAATTTATAGCCTATATCGCTATAACTCCTCAGTCTTTATTTAGATCAACTCAGTATTTTACAGACATGTGGCAACTGAGACTCTGATGAGATGTACAAAAATTGGTGCAGTTTGGGGGCGCTATAGCACGTAAAAACATTTGAAATCACTAAAATGCTTATTACAATGTTATTACACAATCTATAGCCAAACATCGGATGTCATTTGATTCAGCTCCTAGTCCTGCACAACTTTGTAATTACATGTTGTGTCAGAAAATGGACTACTGTTCTGCTATTTTGACCTATTTGTTCAGAATTTACAGCTTATAAAACCAAGGGTCAAAGGTCAATCTCAATGAAACTTGGTACACATGTCTGTCTCAGGCCCCTGATCAATGGTCGAAACACTTGGAGGCTTTTTGAATAATCCTAAAGCCTTTAATCTCACTTCTGTGTGCCACAATTGTCCCTAATCCCATAAGGGCCTGTACACATGAGCCTCAGCCTCTATAATGTTAATAGACCACTGCTGATTATTTATGGCGAATGAAGACCTGAAGATAAACTCCCACTTCCTATAAGTTTTACCTCTCTGTCTGTAAACAAGATCCAAACTGCTTTAAGCCTTCTGAGGCCTCAAGGGTTTAAAAGCAGCTGAACAGTTCTCAGTGGGCCTCTACAACACTGAGCTGAAAGTGAGATGTTCCTTTTTTTGATAAATACAAACGAATGACATGGTTCCTAATGACATGAAAACTGCCTGAGTTGTTAAACCTGTATTATCTTTATAGATCTAGAAACAAGGTCCGAACTGCTTTAGGCCTTGTGCGGCCTTGCTGGTCCAGAAGGCCTCAGTGGACTTATTACGTGCTAGGACCCTCAATTGCCGCTTGCGGCTATATTATTTATTTATATTACTTTTTTTTCCAATGGTTAACTACATAACTACAAAAAAGGCCACATTTAATGTACTTCCTTTCCTACCTCCTGACTTCTAATTACTTCACTTGCTGTTTTCTTACCAGTACTCTACACAGCTGCACTTGTCTGCTAGTCTTTAACAGACAGAATCAAGAGGCATCATGAACTCAACCCCAGTGACAGGAATACAGAACTACACCACAAGTCGGACTACAGATTCATCATACTGCAGGGATGCGATGTGTATTTTCTATGCTGTAGCAAAACTGATCATCTTCATCCTGGGAGTTGCTGGGAATGGTCTGGTGATCTGGATTGCTGGCTTTAAGGTGAAGAAGTCCATAATCACCACCTGGTACCTGAGCCTGGCCGTGTCCGACTTCATATTCTGCTTTACTCTGCCCTTCTACGTCATCCATAGGGTGACTAAAAACTGGCCCTTTGGGCTCTTCATGTGCAAGTTTAATTCTTTCATCATGTGGCTCAACCTGTACAGCAGCACCTTCCTCCTCACCATCATCAGTGTGGACCGCTGTGTGGTGGTTATGTTTCCAGTGTGGGCTCAGAACCAACGCAGTGTAAGAAGAGCCTCTGTGATAGTCATGGTAACTTGGATCATCTCAGCAGTACTTGGTACACCATTACTTGTTGTCGGAAACATTCATCATAATGATAATGAGCAGAAAGCCAAGTGTAACTACAGATTCAGTAAGAAAGATTACATTGCCGCTGTCATATGTCGGTTTATTTTTTTATTTGTGATCCCGTTTCTGATCATTTTCATCTGTTATGTTGTCATCATGAGAAAGCTGTCCAATCAGACGTTGAAGTCCAGAAAGCCAATCAGGATCATGACACTGCTTATTGTTACGTTCTTGATCTGCTGGCTGCCCTATTGCACTGTTAGTCTGATTAGGCTGTTTATGAAAAATAACATACTGGTAATTATAAAGACGCTTACTTTCATTCTCGCCAATGTGAACAGCTGCCTGAACCCGCTTCTTTATGCGTTCATGGGAAAGGACATTAAGGAACAATGTTCCGCTCTTCCCCAGAAGATTGAGAATGCATTCAAGGAGGAGCAGGACCAGGACACTACCAGAGGGTCACTTACCAACACCTCTGGGGAAAGAATACATTCAACAAGCATTTAAAAAGACATATTTACTTCAGGTCTTTATTTCTTTCTCCATTTAAGCCCTTTTTGAATACTTTGCTGAAAAGTAAGAGCTGTGCTTGTATGGCGACTAAATCACAGGAGAATCTGCCTAACTAATGGTGAAGCTATTTAGATAAACATCCAGTGGTCATCATCATGAAGAATTAAATGTTCTTTTGGTGAAGGGGTGGGGAATCAGCAGCTCTCTCTTTTCCTTTTTTAAAATAATGATGGAAATAACTGGATTCATACAGAACTGTTAACGGTAAATGTGGGAGCCATTGTGCTTTGAACATTCAGGTATAAATTAATGAGGCACAGTAGCACTTTCATAAACAGAGACTGATCCAAAAGTCGTTGTGTACTACATAATATTTAAATGGATGACACAGAGAAAAAATTGTTTATCTAGAAGTGGTACACACAGGATGCCTTTCTTCGCTATTAGATTTGTTATTGTATTTTTTGGTTTACTGTCACTTTAATATAGCGAAGTACGTGCGCTCATGATTGACTGCTGGTCTGGTTTTGTGGGTTAGTCCAGTAGCTCTGGCCTCGGAGCTATCGGGTTTTCTGACCTTGGTCTCGGTTCATTAAAAAATAATAAAATATTACATTAAATAAACATTCATGTCTAAAATATCTGAAAATTCTGCTGAATGCACAAAGATCCATAACCTTGGTTACTTGTATCTCTACCTGTGATATATAATATGTACATATATTTCTCTGCTTCTGTTTTACTGATTTTTTATTAAATGTAGGCAGATATAGGCAATTTTTTTATTGAGCTACTGTTGTGTATTTGTAGATGATACACCTCCATTATATATGGTCGACTGCTGTAAAGCATATGCACAAACACAGTACCAGTATTGACACTACAAATATGATAAATATGAGAGCATGAATTTGCTACCAGAATTCATGTGTTAGGTTATTATTAGCTACACGCTTCCATCTAGAGTGACCAACCCCCAACACACCCACAGAACCACACATTACTCCTCATCCTGACAAAGACTCAGATATAAAACATCCCCACACACACACACACACAACAACCTACACCATCCCTTTCCTCTGGTATATGGTGGAGTACGGGAAGTGAAGCAACCCTGAGCTACTCTGTACAACCATGACTTACACAATCCACTGGTCAACACGGCAAGATCAACTTTACAGCATGATTCATTTCAGCTGACTTGCACAACTCAAACTGGATCACACAGTGTAAGCAGTGCCACAAAAGAGAAGTGGCTACATACACTAGTAATCGTGTTAGTGACAGTCTTTCTTACGCACTTACTGCACCAAGCTACTACAGTCATATTATAGAAACTACAAGGTTGTTAAATTTACATGTTTAGTAGCTATAATTACAAGAAGCAAAAATCTAATCTGTTTTACAATCTTCCTCACTGATGAGAATACAGTTCAATGCTAATCCTGGATAGCAGCCTAGGCTAGCTTAAAATGGCTAAAAGTACACTGACCAAGAATCATCATATGTTTCATCTAGTTAAACTCTTCCCCTCCAGTTCCATATAAGTATGACCCAGAGAAATACACAGTTCTTTTAGGACCTAATAGGGACCATTACTGAGTAACATTTGAATAATAATAATAATAAATATAGCCGCAAGCGGCAATTGAGGGTCCTAGCACGTCATAAGTCCACTGAGGCCTTTTGGACCAGCAAGGCCTCACAAGGCCTAAAGCAGTTCGGACCTTGTTTCTAGATCTATAAAGATAATACAGGCTTTACAGCTCAGGCAGTTTTCATGTCATTAGGAACCATGTCATTCCTTTGTATCCGGCTCCATCTAGTGGTGGGAAGGAGAACTGTTGTAGAGACCCTTGGTTTTATGAGCTGTAATTTCTGAACGAATAGGCCGAAATAGCAGAGCAGTAGTCCATTGTCTGACACAACATGTAATTACAAAGTTGTGCAGGAATACGAGCTGAATCAAATGACATCTGGGTATTGGCTATAGATGGTGTAATAACATTGTAATAAGCAATGTAGTGATTTTAGGTGTT